>JASAOG010000148.1:0-10000 GCA_030265305.1 Biomphalaria pfeifferi
TCTCTCTCTTTTCTTTCTCTTTCTCTTTATTTCTCTCTCTCTTTTTTCTCTCTCTCTTTTCTCTCTCTCTTTTTTCTCTCTCTTTTTCTCTCTCTTACTCTCTCTCTCTCTCTCTTCTTTTCTCTTCTCTCAATTTCTCTCTCTCTTTTCTTCTCTCTCTTTCTCTCTCCTCTTTTCTCTCTCTCTCTCTTTCTCTCTCTTCTCTCTCTTTCTCTATCTCTTTTTTCTCTCTCTCTTTCTCTCTCTTTTTCTCTCTCTCTTTCTCTCTCTCTTTCTCTCTCTCTCTTTCTCTCTCTCTCTTTTTCTCTCTCTTCTTTCTCTCTCTCTTTTCTCTCTCTCTTTCTCTCTCTCTTTCTCTCTTCTCTTTCTCTCTCTCTTTCTCTCTCTCTTTTTTCTCTCTCTCTTTCCTCTCTCTCTTTTTCTCTCTCTCTTTTTCTCTCTCTCTCTTTCTCTCATCTCTCTTTTCTCTCTCTCTCTTTCTCTCTCTCTTTTCTCTCTCTCTCTCTTTTCTCTCTCTCTCTTTCTCTCTCTCTTTTCTCTCTCTTTTTCTCTCTCTCTCTTTTCTCTCTCTCTTTTCTTCTTTCTTCTCTCTTCTCTTTCTCTCTCTCTTTCTTCTCTCTTCTCTCTTCTTTCTCTCTCTCTTCTCTCTTTCTCTCTCTTTTTCCTCTCTCTTCTCTCTTTCTTTCTCTCTCTCTTTTCTCTCTCTCTCTCTTTCTCTCTCTCTCTCTTCTTTCTCTCTCTCTTCTCTCTCTCTCTCTCTTTCTCTCTCTTCTTTTTTCTCTCTCTTTCTTCTTTCTCTCTCTTTCTCTCTCTTTCTCTCTCTTCTCTCTTTCTCTCTCTCTCTTTTTCTCTACTCTCTCTTTCTCTCTCTCTCTCTCTCTCTTTCTCTCTCTCTTTTTTCTCTCTCGCTCTTTCTCTCTCTCTTTTTTTCTCTCTCTCTTTTCTCTCTCTCTCTTTCTCTCTCTCTCTCTCTCTTTCTCTCTCTCTTTTTTTCTCTCTCCTCTTCTTCTCTCTTCTCTCTTTCTCTCTCTCTTTTTTTCTCTCTCTTTTTCTCTCTCTCTCTTTTATCTCTCTTTTCTCTCTCTTTCTCTCTCTCTTTTTTCTCTCTCTCTTTCTCTCTCTCTCTTTTTTCTCTCTCTCTTTTCCTCTCTCTCTCTTTCTCTCTCTCTCTCTTTCTCTCTCTCTTTTTTCTCTCTCTCTTCTTCTCTCTCTCTCTTTCTCTCTCTCTCTTTTTTCTCTCTCTTTTTCTCTCTCTCTTCTCCTCTCTTTCTCTCTCTCTTTTTCTCTCTCTCTTTCACTATCTCTTTTTCTCTTTCTTTTTCTCTCTCTTTATCTCTCTCTCTCTCTCTTTCTCTCTCTCTCATTGTCGTTCTCTCTCGATATATTATTTGACAAACTAGGTCGCTTTTCTTTCAATTACTCTCTCTCTTTTTCTCTTGACAGTCTCTCTCTGTATAGTTTTTGGCAAACAAGGTCGTTTTTCTTTCAATTACTCTCTCTCTTTCTCTCTCTTTCTCTCTCACTCTCTCTCCTCTCTTTCTCTTGACAGTTTCTCTGGTATAGTATTCGGCAAACAAGGTCTTTTTTTTTAAATTACACATACTCGCTCTTTCTCTTGATTTCTCTCTCTCTCTCTCATCTTTCTCTCTTTATTGTCTGTCTCTCTCTAGGTATGTTATTTGGCAAACAGGGCCGCTTTACTTTCAATTACACACAGTCTCTCTCTGTCTGCAATTTCTACTTAGCACCATGAATGTAATTAACGTGAATTTTAACAATAAATTTTGGATTCCAAACGCTAACTTAAAGGCTCAGTGATGCCAACTGAAAAATGTTTGTTCTACAAGTAAAAAGTCTGAGAAATTTGAGTCTGAAGCGCTACCAGATGCACACAAACTCTCATAAACATTTTACAATACTTATTTTAATATATTTCCAGCATTCTGTATACCGGATACACGAAATAGCCAGCTATTTGTAGTTATCCGCCATGTATAAAAATCTACACTCTAATACGAGATATAAACCCATCATGAAGTTTATTTTCTGGATCTGGTGAATGTGCTATCGTGAAGGGGCCTGGATCCAGGTTGTGACGATTCCATAGGGCATACCCAGGGCACAGTCCACTTTAAGCTTTCTACTGCAGAAAGGTTCCATTTGGAGAGCTCTATGGATCGCGGAGAATGGACCATTGGTCAACCCCACCTTGTCCCATGGATATTCCGGTTACAGTCTTTAGACCTAGATGTTTCCTTTTATGTCAGTATTGGAGAAAATTGCCAAGACCGAAAGCTCCCTTAAAATGAGGGGGACTATATATTTTTTTTAAAAGCCTGAGGAAACACCCAGCCTACACTAATCCGCCATATATAAAAATCTCTTATATACTTTCGCAGATTTGCCTCTGTCCTATATTGACTGCTACCTTCCTTTTGCCTACGTTATTTATATACTTTTTCTATATGTTACTACTTCCTGGCCTGTAAGTTTGCCCTGTCCTGGTCACAGTAATAGCCTCCTTACCCTCTTGAGCTGACTTTAGCGGAAGTGATGAGTTATTTTTAGAAACACTAGGGGCGTGATTACCGAGCACCATAAAACACACATACACTAACTGTTATGACCGTCAAATAGACATACATGTCCTGGACACTGATCGATGGTGGGGACAGCGGTCGATGACGAGGACAGTGGTCAGCTCTTGGCAACTCTTTCATTGCCAATAAAATAGTTTTTTTTTTTTTTAAAGAGACCGATAGTAATAAAAGCTATTACATTGAAGAGAAAGTCATTGGTCAACACATGTCAGGACATATTTATTAAGTCAATGGTCAACACATGTCAGGACATATTTATTAAGTCAATGGTCAACACATGTCAGGACATATTTATTAAGTCAATGGTCAACGCATGTCAGGACAAAAAGATTATGTCTATAGTCTACATTGTCGGGACGAATGCCATACGTCAACACACTTAGGTGTGTTGTCTTTATTTACGTTTCGGAAAATTCCTTCGGGGTTGAAGATTATGACATCCTTACACAAACCTACCGTAGGACAATAATTGTTAGTTTAGATCAGGGATGGGCAACCCTTTTTCTATCGAAGGCCGCCATTAATTGATTTTGGGAATGGTGGGGGCCGCATACACAAACACACACACACACACACACACATATATATCTATCTATCTATATATATATATATATATATATATATATATATCAGCTTCTGCATTATATGGTGAGCTGTGGTTATTGAAAACTGGCTCCAAGTTCTTGATATCTTAAAGTTTGCTTTCAAATTCCACAATCATGAAATCCAAACAATGTAAATGACAAAAGCTGTTTTCACTTGCTTGCCTGGAGGAAATGGGGAAAGTTTTGTTCAAAAAGATTTAACAGGCACGTACATGTCATTTGCGAACAACCCTTTTGCAATACTTCCGATAAAAAACATGAAATCTGTCTTCCACTCTTCTCTAGAAATATAAGTAACAACATCACAATCAATGCCCTTTAAGGAACATAACAATTTTTTCCTTGAGATCCCCATACTCTTCAAATTCTTGTCAATACCTTGCCCATGCTAAGCCAGCTGATACTACTGTGTTACCGAACATTAAATGTCATGATTCCAAATCTTCCAAGTACTTCTTGGAACTGTCTGTGGTTAAGATCCCTAGCTCTGATTTGTTTCATCACTAAGATATATGGGTCAATAATAGGTTTAATATACAATACAACTTTACTCAAACTTTCCCGTTTAATATTTATGATTGGGACATTGTTCTTTTATTTATTTAAAAAAAAATATTTTTCTAAGTCAAAGCACGGGCTCCAACATTTGTTAAACATAGCATTGAAAAAAATACTGGCATGAGTTTGTTTGACTGAATGTTTGGAAATATTGCGAATCTATTTTCTATGGTTCCCACATGTCGCCCTTCACATTTCTGCATATCACTTTGTCTTATTTTTCTCTTTTGTTGAATTTAAACAGAATCTTGAAAAAATTTAAAACTCTAATACTAAAAAGATCGGCAGATTACTGTGATTAACAAATGAAAAAAAATCTTAAATCAAAATGTTATAATTTCAGCTCAACGTCTGTTAGCCTAAGTTCCAAATCACTTACCGATATATACACCTTTGAACTTCTTACAAAAAATAAACTTTTATGTTTTAGAGGAAACACAAAAAACATGCACTCTTATGAAGACAGACAATAATAAGATAATGATTGAAGAGTAGTACTATTATAATTCAAACGTTCCACATAAAAGACAATCTCATAACACGCTGCGTTAGGTTTCCATTGTGAGACTGGAATTTTAGCTTGGCCGAGGTAGTTCCAGACTTTAAAAGGGAAGCCTTTAAATATATATGGTTTTTATTTTTTGTTGAAAGGGGCAAGGGGGAGAAATATTTAACGAGTTTTGTAGCAAATAATTTTTGTTTTTGAAGAAATCCTTGATAAGTTGTGTCTGGGGGCTACTGATGTGGTCCAGAGTGGACGAAATCTGTTTCGAGAGAGAACCCTTGGGAATAGAAAGACAAAGTTGTAAGGGTTCGTACTAAAATTACAAGCTGGAGGAAGTTTGGGCCGTCCAATAGTGCACCACAAAGTCTTGACACTAGAAGAACGATACGGTGAGATGGTCAAGCTAATGACTTAAGCAGTAGTTATGCTGACATGGGGAATTATTTTTTTAGTTCACAATTTTTTCGAGACATTGACCCCCAAGATACTCTCTTGTTTTGTTTTTCTTTTGGTTTGTCTATTAATATTATTTTTTATTTGTTAGACACACTTATTAACAATAGAAATAATTTAATTAATAGAGCGCTGTTAACAAACATGATGTAAGCTCAAGGCGCTGTGATAACATTACAAACATAATCACGACAGCTAAAGTGACAATCTAATCTGAACATGTTTTTAACAGATAAGCCTTAATGTTCTACTTGAATGTAGTGAAGCATGTCTGAGATCAATGGGGAGAGAGTTCCAAACCTTTAGTCCCTGCAATGAAAAAGCCCTCAGTCCGTAGCTTTTGGGGGAGAAACGTGGCACCACTAGATATGAAACTCGTTATTTACCAACTCCAAAGTTGATCGGAAATATCGAACTATTTATTGGACACGTTTAGGGTTATAGATAAAAAGAAGAAGAAAATAGTCCCTCAATGTCTAAATGTTTTACGTAAGAAACTAGACTTTTAGGACTGCTAATTATGTTTATTCAATAATACTTACATACATACACACATACATACATACATACTTACATACATACATACATACATACATACATACATACATTCATACATACATACATACATTCATACATACATACATTCATACATACATACATACATACATACATACATACATACATACATACATACATACATACATACATACATACATACATACATACATACATTCATACATACATACATACATACATTCATACATACATTCATACATACATACATACATACATACATACATACATACATACATACATACATACATACATACATACATAATAGATACACAGATTTATAGACAGAGAGAGAGAGGAAGATAGCAGCACATATTCCCTACTTTGCATTGATCTCCTCCCTTTCTAAATACTATTGCACACACACACGTGTATACCCTATAGCTAGGTCTTTGTTTAGTCAAGGCGAGGGGATGGCAGCGTGCAGGGATCGAACCTAGGACCATCGATGAAACCAAACGACAGTCCAGCGCGCAAACCACACTTCCAGGCAGTCATGATGTAGACTAGATCAAGATCTATAATTTTAATTTCTAGACTTAAAGTGTAGATTTTTTTTTCTAAAGTCTAGATTGTCAATATGTCAATATTGAAATGTTATAAAATACTAAAACTAATCTACTATTTGAAAATTTAATATTGCGATTAGTCTATTAATTTATTATCTAGTGTTGTTTATTTTTTTTACATAAATCTTATCTAAATTAGATCTACATTATCCCAAATATATATTTTATATCTAGATCTAGTATCTATAGATGTTTAGAGGGCTAAATTAGAAACTTAAATTAGGTAGATCTACATCCTCATTCTAGTTCCATTTAAATGAAAATGTTAAATAGCAAAAGATTATCTAAAATCGCTCTTCTGACATATTGTACATTTCCGGTAGTTATCATTCCGTAATGTGTAGGTATATTATCAATAATAGGCTATTAGTTTGTCACCAGTTTGTCATTAGGTTAAGAGTAATGCCTGGTGATGCGGTTAGTGCGCAGGACTGATTATCTCTACGGTCTCGGTTTCATACCCTGCTTGATGCCATCCTCCGTCGACCAGTGGGAGATTTTACATTAAAAGATATTTTTTTTTACAACTTCAAATGAATCTTTGAAACATTATTACTTTTAACAATCAAAACAAAATCACGTTTTGAATATTCCTTGCGAATATGCGGATCCGACAGGGATCCGTCTGCCACGGGGCCGCCTCTGAGTTTGTGTGTCAACACAAACTCTTTGTAATCTTGTTTTCTCTGACAAAGGAAACAAAATCTATGCAGTTAATCGTGTCACTAAACTTCCTACTCAATATACCTAGAAAATTTTCGGTAGGCCTGTTTAGCGCACTAAGTGAATAACCATAGGGTTGGGCAGAGAAGAATGTGAATGTTAATTTGAAGCGTTCTAATTTCATGAACGTTTTCTCAGAGGTTCTCGCGAATCTATTTGAGTCCAAACATTGATGTAAAGTGTAGGGGGGACGGGCAACACTGACAAAAAAAAAAAAAAAAAAAAAAAAATATACTACAACGACATCTCTCAATTACACGTAGCAATCATATGACAAAACAGGCTCCAGATGCAGACAGTGCAGACGCATGGACCTCAAACAAATACACAACAAAAATATTCAGACTTAAGGCAGAAAGAATTTTATGACAGTGAAGAATGAAAAAAAGACCGACGATAGATACAAGTGATGACCACACAGACAGACAAATAAATGACAGACAGATAGTAGATAGACAATGAAAAGACAGTAAGATAAAAGACATACAGACGATAGAAAGACGAATAAACAGACAGATAGAGCACATACAGACGATAGATAGACAGACAGAAAGATTACATATAGACAATCGACAGACAGACAGATAGAAGACATACAGACGATGGACTGGCAGATAGATAGACAGACTGATAGAAAAAATACAGACGATTGACAGACAGATAGACAGATAGAACACAATCAGATGATAGACAGACAGACAGATAGAAGACATACAGACGATAATCAGACAGACAGATAGACAGATAGAAGACATACAGACGAAGGACTGACAGACAGACGATAAACTGACAGACAGATAGACAGACAGATAGAAGACATACAAACGATTGACAAACAGACATATTGACAGAAGACTTACAGACGATTGATCGACAAACAGATAAATACAGACAATGGACTGGCAGACTGATAGTAAGACAGATAGACCGAACACTAGGCTCACAATCACTAGGTCCCTAATACTGAACAATTCTAGCACGCTCTCCAGGACACGAGAATTCGCTATGGACGTAAATAACTTCTCTTTTGAAGGACCGTCTGTGATTCATAAGATTTAGAAGACATACATACTAAACAGACGACCAACAGAAGGACAGTAATCAGAAAGAAGATGAAAAAATTGATAATGGGCAGACCATAGACTTATATATTGTTATAACTCTGCCATTTGCAACGCCATCTAAGCTAGAAGGTGCGCACTGTGATAAACTAGACTGGAAAGGATGTCAACATTAGAAGAGGAGAGCGATTTCCGCCCAAGTACAGAGCCAATATGGAGAGCTTGTGCCTAAGATAGATGTTGTTTTGTGTACCTGTGATGTCGTGTGAGTAAACGTCTATGTCTCGTTGAGTTGCCTCACTTAAGTTATTACAATTGGTGTCAGAAGTGGGATTATAGGCAACTCAACGAGAGGAGGTAGGCTTTGATTACAATGACAAGCCTTGATTGATGAAGAAGAAATTCCGGAAACCTACCAATTTGAAATTGAATCTGGGATTGTTGAGGTCATTGGCGAGTACCAGGACTTTAGGAATGCATTTAATGAACAATTGAACACGATCTGTAATATGATGATGAACAAAGTAGATGAAAGTGTGTTGCAAGTAGAAGGCCAAATAGACCAAAGTGATAAAAATTGTGTCGCAAGCAAAAGGAGGAATAAACTCGTTAGGGAAGGAGCAGTTACCTGGTCAGGACTGTGGCTGCACAAACAGTGGTGATGGAGGCGCTGGGGTTTGGAGCGCCGTCTATGACTGTGTTGTGGGCAAGTCTGGCGGGGATGACTTTCAGGGCAAGAAACATTACAACGATTGCTGCGACGATCTCAATGGGATATACAGAATTGGAAGAAAAGAAACACATGAAGAAACTAGAGAAGTCTGTTGTGTGCCTGAAACTTTTGTTCCTGGTATACCTGCAACGAGCCGGACAGATTAAGACAACGTTGGATCTGCGTCCAAGCTTTCTGCTGTGGACCTTAAAGACCTCTGTTTATCTGTCAGTACATTTGACGGGACCTCAAACCATGAAAGCCTCAAGACCGTTTCTGATTCCTTGCCTTGGATGACGTCGGGTGAAATTGTGAATACGGGTCCTAACAATGGCCGAGACAGAAACAACGTATTAGACTTAGGCGTCGGCATAAGAGAGAACTTGATGCTTGGCAACTGCTTCCAGACGATTGACAAGAACTGTATATGCGACGCCCTGCGGGGACAGTGCCCATGCCAAGAAACCCAGCTACAAGGTCTGACCTTAACAGATATTTGTACTTCTGCCTACATCAGAGAGAGTGACTTGAACGATGTTGAATTAATTATTGCAGAACCTGATGCAGTGATGGATGAACATTTGCTTATGGAACTTACAGGGGTGCTTCATAAGCATACCTTACAGAGGAGGCTGAGAAAGACTACGTGTTTGAAACCATGGCTACCTGTGGGCCTACAACTGTGTCACGAGACGTCCATGGAAAACGTCCGTTGACTTGGCGTCTTAAAACAGTGGCCCTTGAAACTACAGTGATCGCCACAACCTCCATTAGTATTAAGTGACTAGCATCAGAGACTATTGTCATGAAGTCAAAGCAGCGACCACGACATCGTCTCAAGCGTAGACTGGCCAACTGGAAGAAGAGTAAGCGACGGCCGCGGAATACTGTGCAGATGGCCTCGTGGGCAACAGGCTCCCTGCGGTCTGTGGCTCCCACCGATCGACCTCCACCTCAACCGTCAAACCTCCACAGCACTGTTTCTTTTCGGGACGAAAAGCTCTTAGAAGGGGGCAATGTTATAACTCTGCCATTCGTACCACCATCTAAGCTAGAAGGTGCGCACTGTGATAAACTAGACTGGAAAGGATGTCAACATTAGAAGAGGAGATCGATTTCCGCCCAAGTAAAGAGCCAATATGTAGAGCTTGTGCCTAAGATAGATGTTGTTTTGTGTACCTGTGATGTCGTGTGAATAAACGTCTATGTCTCGTTGAGTTGCCTAACTTAAGTTATTACAATATTATATTTAGATCACCAGAGCTAAAATGACAATCTACTTATAGTACTCAGCCATACGGACTGGGGAGCTGACAGAGACACCTTGCTGCTGCTATATCGGAGTCTAATTCGATCCAAGCTAGACTACGGATCCATAATATATGGAGCAGCAATGAAGTCTTATCTAAAAATACTGGAACCAATACAAAATGCTGCCCTGCGTCTCTGTCTCAGCCCATTTCGTACATCACCTATCCCAAGTCTCCATGAGGATGCTGGAGAGCTCACCATTGATATAAGAATGAAAAAGCTTGCAATGCAGTATATAGTCAAGCTAAAATCCAACCCCACTAACCCTGCTTTCGACTCCATATTTAACCCCACAGAGGTAGAATTATACAATCGAAGGCCTAACGTCAT